>CM029941.1:83270842-83290880 GCA_017639245.1 Myiopsitta monachus
TTGAGCGCAACTCTCCGCGGGCAGTCATCCAGCAGATTCCTCATCCACTGGGTGTCCATCCAGCCAATTCATGTCTCTCCCGTTTAGAGACCAGGACATCGTGTGGAGGATGTGAAACGGAATTTATTTGTTCCAGTCAGCAGGAACGTGGCGGGAAGGGCCGGGGGCAGCTGGTCACTAGCGGGTGGAGGGCAGGCCCCGGAGGTGGTAGATCCAGGAGCCCCCAGGGCAAGAGACCACCAGCCTGCTGGTGACAGGAGCCGGGCCGCCCGTGAAGGAGACGGTGATGGTGGCGCTGCTCTTGGCACGCAGCGTCTCGGGGGCCCTGACGGTGAAGGCTGGGTGCTTTACTGCATACCGGAACGCCGTGGCCTTCGGGAAGACGTTCCTGAAGGAGATGGAGGTGGTGCCGCCGGCTGGGATGAGGAAGGGGCCCTGCGGCTCAGGGGGCAGCGCAAGGCCGATGAGTGGGATGCAGTACTGCCCGCCCAATGCGGAGCTGAGCTGCAGCGTGGCCTTGGCTTCTCCCAGGTGGCAGGGCTCAAAGGTCACTTCCACGTTCAGGTCCGAGCCCCCAGCGCTGGCGGGTGCCGCGCTGATGGATTTTGCCGTCTGGAAGTCGGCACAGTCGGTCTGCGCAGGGGAGACAAGAGACCGTGGGGGGTGGGACACAACAGCAGAGCCAGCACCTCGGGAAGAACACGATGGTCCCCTGGCCCTGGCCTGTCCCACCCAGACCCTTCCCACCCTGCTGAGTGCCTGCAGTGAATGGGCACGAGAACTGTCCAAACTTGCCCAGCAGGGACAACCCTGCACCCAAGCCCCAAGACGCCGCCGCGCTGCCAGACCTGGGCTGCAAGCGGGAAGCAAGCCCACGCACCATGGGGCCTGCAAAAGCAGCTCCAACCAGGGCAGCAGACAGGGGCCTGCCAGGGAGGACAGTGCAGCTGGCGACAAGCCCACGCTAGTGGGAAGACCCCTGGGCTCACACGGCCACCCTGGCTCTGCCAGCCCAAGCCAGAGGCACTTGGACCCCTTGGTGGACAGGGCTGGTGCTGGCCAGAGGAGCTGCCTCCCAGCCAGAGCCCCGACAGCCCGGGCTCACCTGTAGCAGGTACTCGGTCTTCTGCGGGGCAAAATTCCGTATTTTGGTGGTGATGGTCTGACGGGAGCCCAGCGTGGTGCGGAAATACACGGGCTTCTCTGGCCTGCTCGAGGTGGCTTTCAGCTGCAGCTTGTAAGACAGAGAGCCCAGGTCGCTGCTCTGGAGCACCAGGTGCCCCGTGCTCTCTCCCGTTTTCAGGGGCTGATACTCCAAGACAAGATTCGCCTGGGAGGGAGGAAGGAAGGAAAACGCCACTGCATCAGCACAGGCAGGGAACACGTGTGCCTGAGAAGGGGGCACTTGGTCCCTGCTGTGCTCAGGCAGTGCTGGAAGGCTGGGCTGCCTTCCCCACTCTGATTCCTTCTCTCTGGGGCACAGCCTTGCTCCTTCTGGGGGACAGTTCACTTAGGGACGGATCCCAAGAGCTCACAGCCCTCCAGCACGATCCCAGAAGCCTCCCACCCTACAAAGCCTCTGTGCTCCCCCAGGGCACGCACCACCTCCTGTCAATCCAGGCTGCAGACAACCTGCCCATGGCCTGAGGTCTGTCCTGCAGCCACTTGGACCTGGAACACCACACTAAATGAGGGGCACGTGGCACAAGGACCTGCCACGTGAGGCCCAGTGGCAGCGTGTTCCAGCGGGCAGCAGGGCAGACTCCACCAGCGCAGGATGATTCCCACTGGGGATACACTGCACGCTGCTCCCTCTCTAGATCATCGGCAGGGAGCTGCCACCATGGCAAGAAGCCCCACATGGTTCCTTTCAGGCATCACCCTTCAAGAGCACCCCCTCCAGCCAGGAGCAGGGAGAGCAGAGTGAGCCGGAGGAGCTCTGCTCCTACCTTTGACTGTGCAGGAACAGTAAAGTGCTGTGGCACGCTGACGTAGGGCACTTTGCAGCTGATGTCAAAAGTCACCGGGACAGGCAGAGGGTTGTCCACCTTGACGGTGGAGGACACTCTCTGCCGAACAGCGGTGCTCATTTTCACAGTGCCAATGGGTCCCGAAGCCATCACCTTGAAAGTCACCATGTGGAACAAGTACTCTCCGGTTGTCTCATTGAGGAAGGTCACCTGAAGCACACAGAAAGCGAAGTGCTGCTCATTCCACACATGAAAATAGACCCAAAAGAGCCCACCATGCTCAGCGCCCTGCTTCCAGGAATGGCTGTGAGCAGCCACCGAGGAAGAGTGCAGGACCAGAGAAAGCACGTGTGGTATTTCCTGGGACCCGTGCACACAGAGGCATGAAAACAGGTGCGTAGCTTCTCGGTGAGCCAACAGCTCCTTGAAGGGCCCTGCAGCCCACTTACCTTTGCGCTGAAGACTCCTTCTTTGTAAGACAGGAAGGTGAGCTGGTAGTCCTTCTTCGCAGAGCTGGGCACGTCGATGTATGAACACCCCTGCAGCACAGAACTGCTTTCCAGGTTCTCTGGTTTGAGCATCTCAATAACCACCAGGAACCTGTGGGTGAGAAGGACGCAGTGAAGGTCAACAGGAAGGACTCCCACAGGATACCCACCGTGTGGGGGTACAATACAGCCCCTCTCATCCTCAGTGCCTCAGGCACAGGCAGCCAGCTCTCCCCCTCCTTGGAGGAAAGCCCTCCAGGATGGCTCTGCAGAGGCAGAACGTGGGTATGGCCAGACATGGCCAAGGAGAGGGACAAGCTTTCAGGAAGGAGCTTCCAGCAGTGGAAACTTCCTTCCTTGTGCTGCTGCAGGGATTGCTGATGGGACCAGACTTCCTGGGCTGGACTCACCTCTGTGGTCTGTGCAGCCAGTTGGACACAGGGATGAGCTCCGTGTGGGAAATCCTGCACGGAACCTGCCGGGAAATGGCCCCTGAACACCTGGGGGCTTCAGCAGTTCCTTCCAGGTGGTAGTGTAAGCCTGTCCCGTCCGGCAGGGGGAAGAAGATGGAGCCCTACAGACAGCGAATAGGACAAGTCAGCTCTGGAGCACCCCTGGACAGTCCCACGTCTGACGCTCTCCCTGCAGCAGCTTTCAGCACATCCAGCGGCAGAGCTGTGACTGCAGCCCTGTCCCGTGCAGGAGCAGATGCCAGCGTCGCACCTGCTCAGAGCTGCTTGTGAGAGGGTGCATGGCCCACAGGACACGGCACAGCTACAGGACACAGAGGCATGGCAGGACAATTACAGGACACAAAACATTACAGAGGGGCCAGTCAATCCCATGTGCCCAGCCTGAGAGCTGCAGGAAGGGCTCCTCCCAGAGCTCCTGGATGACTCAAGGGGATGTCAAGAGATCTCTCTCTTGTTTCCCACCTGCCTGCTCATGGCCAGGAGGGCACTGAGAAACTGCAGGGCAGCTTTGCCCTTCTTGCTCCCTGCAAGCTGCAGAAGGACACCAGCCAAGTGGTGCGGGCAGAAGTGGCTGTGCCCAGGGCTTGGAGAGCCTGTGCAGCCCGTGTGCTGAGCATGGCGGTCTCTGAGCCCCCTGGGCTGCCACAAGCAGGGACCAGGAGCTGCGCAGAACAAACTTCATCTCTTGGCCTTCAGAAAGCCTGGCTTTTTAGGTTAGCTGCTCCAACACGTTTGGGGGTCAGCCCCGAGTTCCCATCTGCCCTTTGCCTGTGCCTGCCCTCCGGCCACCACAAAACCCAGCTTCCAACAGAGATCACAGGACACCTTCAGCTTGGACAGCACCTCTGAAGGTCACCTCGTCCGACCTCCTACCCAAAGCAGGGTGAGCTACGAGCGTCATGCCACGAGGGTCAGCATGCTGGCACAGCTCACGTACCTGATGCTTCTCGTTCTCAGAGCTCATGGTTAGGGGTCTGTAGGTGACCTGGTAGGCCTTTTCTTTTTGCCTGGCCTCCAGATGGATGAATTCAGGCCCTTTCCAGTATTTCCCCTCAATGACGGGCTGCAGGGTCCAGGCCTCGCTGCTCGGGTTGGACAGCAGGATGGTCTGGCTCTGCCTCTCGCGCACATTGCAGGTGAAACTCAGGGTCTGTAACAGAGCACAGAGGCTGCTGGGTCGTACCCGCAACCCTTCCCACACTTCTCGCGCTGCCTCTACACCAGGACCTGCAGCACAGGGAGCAGCTTTTCCTTGTCACGTGCAACAAATCACACTTTGGCCACAGCTTTTGGAGTAAATCAAGTTGGCTGTTCCTGAAGAAGGGAGCAGAACAAGCCTTTTGCATGCTGGGTGAAAGGAAACGGGGAGTCCTGAAAGGGAACTCCTGTGCAAGGACAAGATCTGCAGCCACACAGCCCCTTCCTTCATGGGCAGGATGAAGAGGAGCTCCGCGCTCTCTTTGGCAGCAAGAGCCAACAGCTCCCACGTTGGCCCTCCCAGGGGCTGGATGCACATGCCTTGCCCCTTCCTACTGCTGAATGCCCTCCCCTGGCCCGGCAGGGGGGAGAAGTGTGGCTGCGGGTTCAGTGCTGGGATACAGCGGGGTGGCTCTGTGGGGAGGGTCTCAGAAGAGCCCGGCAGGGTGTTGCCACGGCACAGTGCTGCAGTGCAGAGCCAGGACAGCCGAGCTGCTCACTGGAGGAGCAGCACCTTCAACAGGGGAGAAAGGCAATGACAGGGCTCAGGAATTCTGAATCCTGCCCAGCAGTTTCTCTCTGGGATACCCTGGCACAAGCGAGTCTGTGCTCACAAGTGTCCTTCAGTTCCTGCCCTGGGAGAGATGTGGTGCAAATGCGGGGGGCCAGGGGCCCATCCCGTCCCTGCTCCATTACCTCTTTGGTGTCAGGGACCTCCACGCAGGATCCTGCCAGCGTAAGCAGGAGCGGCTCACTGCCCTGGATGAAGCATCGCAGCCCCTCGTACTGGACAGCCTGGCTCAGCTTTGAGGGGCGGAAGGTCACAACGAAGGGGACATCCATCCCTGGCCTGACGTAACCCTTTGTGGGGCTGATGGAAAAGTCCGGCTTGAAGCTCTCCATGTCCCACATAAACCTTGACGAGGAAAGCACAAGCACAGGAAAGAAGGATTAGCCACGGGGAGCTGTGGAGGCAGTGTAAGTCTCAGTGTGAGGCTGTAGGTCTCTTGCGGGCTTTTCCACCACATCTCAGGCCTGATGCTGAGCCACCTGGCAATAAGGCTTCAGGCTGGCCAGGACTCACTGCACCCATCTCTAAATAAGCTTTTGGTTGTACCCCCTTGCTAACTTCTAGGGCCTGACTGCACAGCCACGGCTGCACCACCCTCTACCGGGATGGCGAAGCAGAGAGGAACCATCTGGGCATTCTACGGCTCCACACAACCCTCATCCAAGCTCTCAGCCCTCAGAGGGGGCAGGGGTCTGCTTTACCTGACTCCTGTGTCACCCGCGTTCCGCATGACGACGCGCTGGCACTTGTAGCTCTGCTGCACCACGGCTCCAAAGCTGAGGCGGTCCTGGTCCAAGCTCACGAGGCTGCCCTGGCAGGAGCCCCGCACCACAAAGAGGGAGCGCTCCAGCCCGCGGCACTCCAGCAGCACTTCTGCGGCGAACGGCTGGATGCGGCGCTTCGGGGAGAAGGTCACCTCCACTTTGCAGGTGCCTCCTCTGGGCTTCAGCTTTAGCTCCTTGCTGGGCTTCAAGCAGAGAACCTACCCAAAGAGATCAGTGGAGACTACTTCACCTGGCAAGCGAGCTGTGGAGCCTCCCTCACCAGACTCGGGCCCTAAGAGGCTTCCACTTCCTGTGCTGTCCCCACCAACACTGCCCCCGTCCCACTCATTCCCTCGTAGGCATTCCTAGGTAATACCAAAGGTGTTTTCTGCCATGTGTCCACCTGCTCACAGTGAGGTCAACTCTGTCTTCTAAAGCTTTCAGGTAAGTTCCAACAGAGCTGTAACTCTCCGTCTTTCAAGATTCACCTCCCTCACCTTTCCAGATCTAAAATACATGGCTGCATCCTGATGCACGTGTCTAGAACAGGTTAGAGGGATTGTGCCGCCTTCTCGCTTCTGGCTCTCGGGGAGCCCTGGCACCCAGCTCAGCTGAAGCATTCACGCTGCAAGTATCTGCTGGCAGAGCAGTGCCAGCAGGGAGGACCGGGCAGGCACAGGCAGCCAGGGCAGCCCAGAGCTGTCATTAGCTACTAGCTCCCACCCACAGCAGCTCATCGCTCCCTGCAGGCACACCAAAGTGCTCTGCAGAGAAGGAAGGGGCCTTACCCCAGCTTCCTGCAACTCTGGCACGGTGGATGTGACTCTGAGCTTAAAGGCGAGAGGGGCTGCACTGCTGTTGCCTATGGTGATGATCTTCTTCACCGTCTGCCCAATGCAGAGGTTTCCTAGCTTCACCACCCTTCTTGGTGGATCCACGACGTCAACCTGAGGCAGGAGGGATTGAGATCAAGCAGAAGGAAAGAAGGAGAAAAGGTTTTCTGCCACTCTCGTGGCAGAAACCCAAACCACGGTAGGCTGGGGAAGAGATGAGGAAATGAGAAAACCATGCTGGTTGCCACCTGGAGTTTTAGCATTTAGAGTTCATCTCACCTTCGTTTTGATGCTCC
This sequence comes from Myiopsitta monachus, assembly GCA_017639245.1. Classification (NCBI taxonomy): domain Eukaryota; kingdom Metazoa; phylum Chordata; class Aves; order Psittaciformes; family Psittacidae; genus Myiopsitta; species Myiopsitta monachus. The sequence continues at coordinate 83,277,435 of CM029941.1, forward strand.
TTCCTTGGGCCTCAACAGTCAGCTTCTCATGCGGGGCACATGGAGGCAGCAACAAGCTGTTGTGGCTGCTGTCATCTTTCAGCGGCCGTAGGAGCTGTGCACAGAGGGAAGAGAAACCATAGACAGGATGAGTTTCTTGACCTTCACCACGTGAACAGACTCCCCAGCCAAGCCATCCCCTCCCACATTCTCTCCCCCCAGATGGCAGGGACTATGCAAGTCCCTCCGCAGCCTGCCAGCAGAGATGACTAACCCTGGAATGCCACCAGGCTTTGCCCTGCGCACTGCCCCCATCTCCCTGGCGCAAGCCTGGGAATGCTGGAGCACTGTGAACCTACAGGAGCGTGCACAGACCTTCCCTCTCACCTGCTCCTCAGCAAGGTGCTCCTGGTCAAACTCCCGTGAGTAAACCTCACAGGGGTTCTTCACCACCACTCTCCCCTCTTCCCCATGGCTCTGGGGCAGCAGCGGTCCCAGCTCGAGCTCTGCGGGGCTGACCTCCAGCCGTGGCTCCAGACCATGTCCCAAGACCGGCACCTGGAGGCGTTGGCTGCTCTGGCAAATCTGGATCTGCAGCTCGCCCCGGTAGCACTTCTGCAAAGGAACAGCACAGAAAGCTCCTCCGTGAAGCCCCAGGTGACAGCGCCTCCAAGTCAACAATCGCCCCAGGCTCAGGGGTCTGGTCAGCACCTCTAAGCTGAACCCAAAACAGGTATTGACTTATAGCAGGAGCTACAGCATCTGCATGGCTCTGAGTAACTGGGGTGAGTCCTGCTGTGGAGACTAACTGGATAATTGGCTACCAGAGGGATCTAAAATGGGCTATCAGAGGTTTTCACCTACTCATGAGGGAGCACAACGCTCATGAGAAAGGTCTGCTATCTCAGACACACTCCTGGCACTGCAGCACCAGGCAAACATCAGCTGGGTGAAAGAGGCAGCTGAGCTCTCACTGCACAGAAATCCGGATTGTCTTCGCTGCTCAGTGCTTGGCTCTGCTCAAAGCCAGACACGAGACGGTGAAATCTCCACTAGCAATTGAAAGATCCCTGGGACTGTTCCCAGGCATGGAAGCACTTGTGTCTCCATCCTCTCAACACGCTGCCAGTTTCCAAGTCACGGTGGCCACATGCAAACTGCCTTTGGGAATGCTCCATCATTTAAGCTGACTCCCAAGCTACGTGGGAATGTGCAGGGGAAACTGAGGCATGGCGGGCACGGGGCTGGCAGGAAGCCCCACGTGGAGGCAGAGCTCATCTCCCGCTCCCTCTGCTGGGCTCCCCTTACCACACTGCCCTGCCAGACCTCCTGCGGGTGGCACCCACCAATCTCACCTCTTCCGTGGGCAAAAAACGGACTTGGACATGGCACTGTTGTCCTGGAGCGAGGGTTCCAGCTGAGGGCAGCACCTCAAAGACACAGCGCTCAGACTTCATCTCCTCGAGCAGCTTCTGATGCTCGCTCGCTGGCAGATGTTTGTCCACCTGAGCACAGAAACCAGTCGCGTGAGGTCTCCTTGGTCTGTGAGGACAGACCTTTGGTTCCTGCAGTGCTCTGAGGCGCTGGCACGGTGCAGAGAGCACCCTCATCCCACCCAGACATGGCCACCACTGCCTAGAACTGGAGGGCAAACATGTAGGCAGGGCAGGCAGATGGGGAGGCAGTGTCCTCAGAGGAGGAGGAATGGGTGAAGATGGCAGAGGAGTGAAGCATCAGCTAGCAAACAGGCCCAGGTGAACCAGCCTTGCTCTGTACCCTCAAAAGCATCCTCAGCAAGCTGCAGCCCAAGTGCTCAGGCAACCAGAAGGGCACAAAAGGCAAGAGAGGCCAAGGAAACCCAACCGAGAAGCTGTGTGTTACACGTTGTCTGTGCTTTACCTCCTTAAGAGGCGCATTCACGCTGATGGACCATTGGCAGGGGACCTGGAACGTGTTGTGGAGCTGGATGGTTTCTTCCTGGCACTGCCCACACTGGACAGCGGAGAACTCCAGCCTGTCCCTGGAGAGGCAGAGGGACGGCTCAGCCACGATGGCACGGAGACGGACCTGGAATGTGGGGCCTCTTGTGACCTACAGAAGGACAGAGCATCCACTTGAGAGCCCGGCTGACACTCGCTGCTGTGCCCAACCTGCTGCCTGCCCCACAGGCTGGAGTACCTTGATGGGCAGGAGCACATCCACCTTTCCCAGGGGCAGGCTGGCACTCCGCGGGTCGAAGCACACTTCACATGTCTTGGTCTCACAGCAGGGCAGGCGCTTCACATGGTCCAGGCACACGCTGAAGCCTGAACACAGGGCAATAAAGCAGCTGAGATACGCAAGCAACAGGAAATGGGTCAGAAGCACGGTAAGGCCACAGGGGTGTCCTGGCTGGCAGCTCTGTCAAAGACCCCTTTGCATCTCCAGAGAAGCTGCTCTTCTGCCCTTGTCACTGCCCAAAGCAAAAGGATTTTCACAGCCAGAATCCAGGCCTTGCATGGCAGCAATGAATCACATTGGTTGAGCAGCTCCAGCAAGTCCTTCATCAGGCATCTCAGGGAAGGATGCATAGACCTCTCCAAAGGAGAATTCCCAACTAAGATACCAAATGCTGTGGTGTTCCCGGAACAGCAGCTTAGAAGAGATGCCTGGCCTCCCCTCAGACACAGCAGTCACCATGTGATGGAGATGCAGCCTTACCTCAAGGCCTGTTTGGGAAGTCTATTTCCATACAGCAGAGGATCCCACAGGCCCTTCAAGAAAGGCTGAGCAGAAGTGCTTGGCGCTATGAACTCTAAACAAAGCACTTCCAAAACACAGAGGGTCCATCTGTTTGCAACATAGAACCTCAGAGTGCACAAAGAATCTCAGATGATGCTCATGGGAGCCAAGAGCAGAAGATGCTCAGAGGCGAACAAGGCCATCAGCCCATCTGGCCCCTGCAATGAGTTCTTACGGCAGCCACAGGCAGACCAGGTCTCTGGGCACTGCTCGCCACAATTCAGGCTCTCGAACAGGGCACCGAGCAGGTGCGTACTAAGGAGGAGAAAGCTGCCCAAGGAAGTACTCAAATCTCCCATGTCCAATGGCTTCAGCTGGTGTGGCAGAGACAGCTCCTTCAAGCCCCCGTGAAGCCTCTCCACCACTGGTTACCTGTGTTGTACAGGACGTATCTATCGGTGTGGAAAGAAGCAGGGTAGTGTCCGGTGTTGGTGATCTTCACGATGTGTGTGTGGATGTCATCGGGAGTGACATAGCCAAAGTCCAGGATGTATTCGGGCAGCTCAGCTCTGAAAGGAGGAGGGAGGACACTCTGTAAACCCCAGCATGGCTCCATTTCCAAGAGGGGGGAAGCAAATGGAGTGGGTAATTCTGTATTCACTGCTGGGAAAGCTCAACCCAAGCCCAGAAACCCAAGGCCTGAGCACCCACTAATAAGACCTGGGTAAGTCATGGGGAGTGCAGGGCCTAGGATTGATCACCCATCAATGAGATCTTAGAGCGAGTTTAAAGTGGGTACTGGACACAGCTCCTCTGCTATGAAAAGCCATTGCAGAGAAGTCCGCTGCTTCTCCACTGGTCTCAGTGAAACTGCTAAGCTGCTGTACGGCCCAAGCCTGAAACTGCTTCAGAACCTTGCCATAGGATTTGCTCGCAGAGGATACCTCCACTCCTCTGCAACCAGATCTGTCCCCAGAGCAGCACTTGACAGTATCGCATGCAGTAACCAACACCTACAAGATTGCTGTGAAGGTCTTTTTGAAGGCAATCCCACTTGGAAAAGCACAAAAGGGATCTCTGCCATTCCCTGCTCTTCCTGCTCAGTGGGGTCTGTTTCTTGGCACAAAGACGCCAGCTTTGAGTTGCCCCTTTCAGAGATGGTCAGCAGGGGTGGTGTCTGCGCTGCCTGGAAGGGCTCGATGGTCTGCACCCCCTCAGCTCTGAGAACAGAACCCAGCAACTGTGGCGAGCGGAGCACCTCCAAAGCTCAGGGCAGCACTGTGCAAGTGAGGCCACCGAGCTGCCCACAGGGAGCACACCACAGCGCTCAGCATCAGGCCCTTTCTGAAGTTTTCAGCCATTCTCAGCTCTGAGACACAAGGAGCTCTCAGCAGCAGGGCTGCACTGCTGGCTGTTACTCTCGGGGCTCCCGGAGACAGGTTACAGGAGTCCCTACTAACTTGAGAAGCCTCCGATGTACACGCTGGTGAAAGGCAGTGTCCTCCGGGGGACGGGAGGTGAGAGCTTTCTGCTGCTCCAGGGCATGTTCCTCAATCAGCATCTCCTCCATCCGCATCTGCAGCTGAACATCCCACTGAGGAAAGTAAAGACAGGGGCTGGTTAGCAAAGGTCCTTCCCAAGGCACAAGCTTGTCTCAGGTGGAGGATCCCACCCTGCTCTTGTTGAGAGGGGCGATGGAGTCATTCTGGCTCACTGCTCGGTGTCTGGGACACTTCCTGCTCTCTCAGTCAGGATCATATCTCCAAAGAAATCAACTCCAGCATCTCTGCCTGCCCAGTTATCAAAGCTGATCTGGACAGACAGGCAGACAAGCCAGAAACCTTCCCAAGCTCCAAGCATTTCCCTGCCCCCAGTCAGTGCCAAAGCAGCTTGGACAAAAGCTCTCCTGGAAAGGCAACCAGGAGAGAGCTGGAGCCTCTTGGAGACACAGAACACAGTACAGCCTCAGGGTGCATTCAGGCTGCTGCTTTCAGCTCTGTAAAGCCGGCAGGGCTTGGCCTGTGAGCAACAAACCCCCCAGCACTGACCTGTGAGCACCATAAACTCAACTGCTTGAGCACAGCCTTTAGCACCTCCCTGGGGGAGTCAGGAGCTGGTGCATCTCCAGAAGGGACAACTCCCAGGCTGGCCAGCCCATGGGGCACGCGGAGCTCACAAAGTCCGTGGCCAGGGGTGTGCAGGCAGGTCCCCAGCGCCAGCAGGGCCCCGGGCAGCAGCCACAAGGGTGCAGGGGCTCCAGTGACACACAGGAGGGTGGCATGTGTGGGACGGGGCAGCAGCTCTACTCACCACGGTGCCCGAGTCGTCCATGTGGGGCTCGGCTGCCACAGCCTCCCCAGAGCAATGGCCTCGTCTCTCTGGCTGCCTTTGTCCAGCTTCTCTTTGGCCTTTTCCAGGATCTTCTCATATTTTGCGTTGCCTGAAAGCACAGACCACCACCGATAGTAGTGGGGCAGCACAAATCCCACGGAAGATGGGAAGCCCCATTCCCCCGACACCCAGACACAAACTGCTCCAGCAATGCAGGGAAAGGAGAGCCTGCTGCGCTTCTCACCCCCACCCATCTTTCTCGCCACACAGGAGCATCTCAGCCCCACAGCATGCTGCAAACCCAACCCTGCCAAAAATCCCTGCCAGCCTCTATTACAGCTTTCCCAAGCTTTTCTGCCCAGCCATCATCTCCCAGACCTCTGTATGTACCGGCAAGCTGTGCAGGATGGTTCCTGCGGCAAAGCCCACATGGGCTCATCTGCCAGAGCCTAAGCAAGCAATCAGAGGGCTGAGTTTGTCTGACAGCCCTGAAACCTCCAGGCCTGGTGAGGTGGCTGTGAGCTGCCCTATGGGCATATGGCATGGGGGAAAGGCAGGGGACCTTCCTGGCAGGCAAACAGGCAGTGCTCACCTTTGATGTTCCTGGGCAGGTTCAAGTGGATCCTGGGAAAGGTCCCTTCTCCTTTCAGGGAGACCTTTTCTGGCTCCAGGTGACCCACTTGGATCTGGAAAGCCCTGCAGAAGACTCCAGGCACTCCTGGCAGGTAATAGACTTTCAGCACTTGCTGCTTGCCAGGTCAACGTAACCCTGCAGGGCACGGAAGAAGAGGGAGGCAGTGTACCAAAGAGGACTCAGTGGAGGATGGCTCACATGACACACACGCTAAGACAAGACAGGTTCTCATACATAAGGAAACATCAGGCATCACCACCTCCAGCTTTCTTGTACCCAAACGCCCGAGCCTCCTACACCAAGATGCAGCACGTCCTTCCGAGGCCTCGCACGGCTGCACTCGGCAGCACAGGCTGCTCTCTGCTCAGCAGGAGCACAGCTCTTCTGCTGACAGGGTTTACCTCCTGCTAGCCAGAGCCAGGCACAACAAACCAAAGCTCTTTTACCAGCTGCTCTGGAAAGAGCACCAAGGGCCGGTGCTTCCAGCAGGGCCAGCAAGCTCCTGGCAGCAGCCTGTGGTAGAGGACATCACGGTGTCATCCCTCAGACGGACAGGCACTGAGGAAGGTGGAAGCCGCTTGGCCCTTTGGCTTCCTCTTCCCATTGCAAAAGGGCACCAGGTCAGGAACACTGCTCCAGCTCTAAGACACCAAGGCAGGATGACAAGCTGCAACAGCGGGATGCTCCAGTGACAGCACAGCCAGAGAGCTCAGCACTCAGCTCCAAAGAGCTCTGGGAGCACTCATGCCTCCCACTGGCGGTTGCTGTAGGACAGCAGGGCTCCTGGCGGCCAAGGCCAGTCAGGGGCTTCCATTAGGATTGTGCTCCATGGACCTCCTCTGCCTCCGCAGCATTGCTCACAGCCCTGTCTCTCCTGGCTGTTTGGATGCAGGTTGTGTGTTCACTTTCCCTTTTCTCCCCCCGAACTCTCTCCTGGGCAGCTGACACAGGCGGGGCCCGAAGCCCTTGTGCTACTCACCGTGCTGGCATGACCAGCGGCACCCAGGCAGAGGGCTGGCTGCAGTGCTGTGCAGGGCTCAGCACCACAAAGGCAAAAAAACCCAGCTTCCCGCTGTTCTGCAGGGTCACCGCTGCTTCCGTGACTTTGTTAAACACCTGAGGAGAGGACACAAGAGCAGGAAGTTACAGGCACACGTCTGCTGCTGAGAATTTCATTCCCCTTCCATTGGGTTGAAAGCAAAGGAACAGAGCCCAGAAGCAGGGAGCACACAGGAGGGATGGGCACTTGGCTCTGGGTTAACCTGGGGAACCCGCGGCCACACGGTATCTCTGAGCCCTACACAGGAACAGGTATTTGTGGCAGAGCTGCAGTAACAACCACGGGAAGATCAGGAATAAACCAAGTAGCGACACAAGCCCTCTGCACTTGAAGGTGCCCCCCAACAGCGAGCGAGCTGAAACACAGGAGGAGGCACAGAGGCATTTCAGGAGAAAAGGCACCTGCACGCAAGTGTTTGTGGCACGATACAGGCCGAAAGGGAGGGAGACAGGGCAACGCACACAGGGCCAACAGCTGGAAACAGCTGTGGGGCTGTAACTGGAAAGGAGTACAGTGAGGGTTATTCTGGGACATTCTATCCAGCTACGGTGACTGGAAGCCCAAGTCAGATTCCCCCTTGGTTGATGAATTGGGAGCATTAAAAGAGAGCACCTCCTTGGACCACTGGCTTTAGGAGCAGATCAGCGGATGGATGCCTGAGGGACACGTGCCTCTGGAGATCACCACTGGGATCCTGCCTGCCCCAGGAGGCAGCGTTAGTTACCTCCAAGAGGAGGGGTTCCCAACTTTGGGCTGGGCTGGGGTGGAGATAGCCATTAAGCACCAGCTTGGAGGTATCACCCAAATGTTGGACTTCCCAGCCACAGAGCCAGCGAAGCAGCGGGGAAGGGGGGAGAGCCCTCGACCCGCGTGGGCAGCAACCCACCCGTCGTAGTTGCAGACAAGGAGCTCTGACAAGAGCAGAATGCGGTACCTGCAGCCCGCAGTCGATCTCGCGGGTGTCCAGGAGGTAGCTGATGCGCGAGGCCTCCCCACGCAGAGCCACCTCGTAGCTCGGGCCTCCCTCCACCCTGCACAGCGCCGTGACCTGGGTGACGGTGTTGGCGTGGCCGAAGAAGGTGAAGGCGACGCGCTGGCTCTGGCCCGGCTGCAGCTCCCCGTGCAGCGGCAGGATATCGAAAACCTGCAAGCAGGGAGGAGAGATCCACACGTGGAGCACGGGAATTGATGCAGAAGAGCAGCCTGGGCTTGGGCCAAAGGACAGGCATGGCTGCAGGGGCCTCTTCCTCAAACACAGGCAACATCATCCTCATCCCACGCTGCAGCCATTCCACTTACCAACGAGAGACCACGGGGAAAACCTTCTCCCACAGTCCTCATTCATGCATTAGCTAATACACTACATTCATTCGTGGTGTCTCCTGGCAGCAAGAAATTCTCTCTGCTGCAGAGCTTGCCTTCAGAAACACCATTTCCTGCCCTCAGAACATGAGACTGGGAGCTGAGAGCCCGTGGAGGTGGGGGCAGGATCCAGCCCAGCTCCTCGCACTCCTGATGCTTTTCCCTGTCTCTCATTCACATCCTGCTCTCTCCAGATGCTGCAGCAAACGCTGCTGCAGCAATTTCCTACCCACCACTTGAGGAGGACCAAGATGGATAATGTCCTCCGCAGATGCTGCACAAGGAGCGCTCTTGACCAGCCCTATCACACCGCCCATGTGGCCTCTCCAATGACCAGCGATGTGCTTGTTAGGACATGAGGCCACTCTGGGAGCAGCACCCAGGACACCAGTGGGAGTGGGGGTACACAACTGCTTGCTACACTGGAAACGTGCGAGTGAGACAGACTCCCACTACCTCCTCCACACCCAAGGCGAGAGGTTCCGTCTCCGTGAACCTGGAAAAAGAACAGAACTTTGCTCAGAGACCTTGCAGTGGGAGGGAAGGAGGGAGGAAAGGAGGGAGAGAAGTCTGCACAGCAGCTCCTTGGCAGGGTGGGGCTCCTGGGTGGGCATCAGTGGTGTGAGCTCAGTAATGAGCTCCAAAACTGGGATGCAGCAGGTCAACGCTTGGGGACGACACTGGTATAGCAGTGCTGCAGGCAGCTGGCAACTGCTTGCCTCCAGATCTACTACCTCCTGCTGAGTGATTCTGAAGATCCATTCCGTCACTGGAGAAAACACCTCAGTGCAAAGGCTTAGCTCAGCTTTGAGCTCTCAGAGGTCTAAGGGGTGAGGGTTAGGGTTAGTCTGTCTCTAACAACATGGGTCTACAGGAAGAGTAACCATGAGAGATTCATGGCTCAGAACTCAGAAAAGGGGCACAGGTTGGTGTGCACTGGGTATGTCCAACCACACGGCAACAGTTGGATTGTGTTGCTCATATGATCACTCTGCCCCAAGGAGCAGCAATGACCAAAGAGCAAGGAGGAAATGATGGGCTGGACAATTAGAAGGAAAAAATGTAAGCACACGGAGTCTTGTCGAGGCGGAGAAACAGCACTTTTCTTTCCTGACCAAAATAATGTGTGGGACTGATCCTGGAAGTCTCTGATGACCAGCTTCAGCAAGGTTAGAGGCAGGGAAAGTTCCATTCTATTCATCTCACCTTCATGAGACCTGATGTTCGATTCCCTCCAGGTCAGACTGAGTAAGAGCTGATAATTTAGAATACCAACAGTGCTTAGTGCGGGCCAGAAATAACATTGGACACACTGCCCTTCTGCAGGCTCCTAATGAGCAATCTGAGGTGGTAACACCTTGGAGACCATCTTCTTTTCCAGCTCGAGCACAGAGCTTCACACGGTGTCTGCTGAGCGACCCAGAGAGGCCTCTCCACTGCTTAATGACCATGTAGAGCAGCAGAGGAGCTCTTGTCATGTCCACAGCACTAAGAAGCAGCCAAGGGGCTGTGCAAACCCTCTGGAGGTTCTAATCAAAACTAGAGTAAAGATAAACAGGCCACTGGCCAACAAGTGGCCGCAGAGGAAATTAAGTCCACACAGGCTTCGCTCTGATGGGCTTGCTTCTCTGCTATTACAAAACACATGCTTTGTTCTATCAAATCCAAATCCGTCTCTACATTATCTATTAGATTAGAAAGATTCCTATCAAGTCTACCTAATCAAAACTAGGTTGTCCCTTTAGCTTAGAATTAAAGCCTGAGCTAAGCTACAGGAGAGGGCAGGGGGCTCCCAGCAGAGCTGACAGCCCTGCTCACCTCCCTCCAGCTGCTTTTTCAGACTTGCCTCTGCATTTTAGGGTCCGCTCTTGAAGGTGTCGTGCATCAAGAAGGGCCCCACTAAAGACTGGTGTTACTTGGTAAGACCCAGCTGAGAATGGGCCACCTCAGTGCCCTGGTCGTTTCCCCCATGCCCTCCCAATAGCCACAGCTCATCTCCACTTCCCAAGAGGTCACTTCTCCTGAGTCAGATCCCAATTCCCTTCACACAACCGCTTCCTGAGGAGCTCTCTTATTTGTAATAGCAGCACTTCAGTGCCCCACGTGAACTTTGCTGGGTTTCCTAGAGCATCACGGAAAACCATTTGCTACTGTCCTTCAAACTGCCCACACCGGACTTTCGTACTATGCAGAGAAGCCACAGCAGGAGGAACACTACGAATGTGTTTCTAGATGTGCTTCAGCACCACTGCAAGATTGCTCTTGAGCTTGGAAAGCACAGACCACCACTGGATGGTCCTCCTTCCCAGAGATGTCCACACAAAGGCTCCCTCCCGCATCTACAGCTGGACCGAAAGCCACAGCAGGACCTGCCATTCCTCTGCAAAACTCTAAATAGCTCTTCCGTGAAAGCGATGCGCAGTTGAGCAGATGCACTCTCACTTCAAGCGGGTGTTTGCCTTAGGCCATGAAGGTCCGACAAAGCAGCTTTCTAGATCAGCCTTCCTGCCCCCAGGAACCCAGACAGCAGAGCAAGGGACTGGGACAGCAGTGTGTCACTCTGGTGGCAGTGCCTGGGTAGGATCTTAGTACGAAATGACAACAGATGCGGTTAGCAGGGAAGGAGAAGAGGTCACCTTCTACATCTGCTCGTCCAAGTGTGAAGCTTGGCTTTGAAGCAGCAGAGATAAAGCAGGACTCCAGCTTATGGCTACGTGAAAAGGGTCAGTAGTGTCTCACAGTCCCAGCTTGGCTGGAGAACGCTGTCTCCTTCCCAGCATCAAACTGGTGGAGAACACCTATGCCTGAGCACCTTGGCTGAGTACAGCTGGGAGGTGTGAGTTCCTCAAGGGAAGGTGGAAAACAATTTGTCAGATCAGGCAAAGGGCCTCGGGCTTTGCCAAAGCACGAACAGGACATCAGGAAGAAGAGCTGCCAGGAGAGGGAAAGGTGCACATACCTCACGGGGTTCACCTCTCTGTCCTTCAGGAATGACCAGTGGTACTGGACAACCAATGGGCTGCAGTTGGTCATCTCCATGTAACGCACATCCTCGGTGTCATTCAAGATGCAGCCAAAGTCCAGGGCCGTGGTCTGCATCTGGAGATTCGGGAAGTAGACTTCTCCCCGAACAGTGACCTGCTCTTCATGAGGATGCTCCAGGAACTTGATCTTCAGAGCCTTCTCTGCTGCCCGGATAAGCAAATCCTCCTCATAAGCAGGGTTAAATCTGACGCAGAGTTGAAGTTCCTCCCCTGACCTCAGCTTCATGGGCTGCAAGGAGATGAAGAGGAAATGTTCAACGTGTGACCCCGAGACGGGCTTCTCGCTTCATCGTTCATTTTCTTACAGGGTCTGACCAAGTGTCGTGGTTTAAGCCCCCCACCCACGCAGTTTACTCACTCACTCACTCCCCCTCTTTCTCCCCCCAGTCCCGGGGGGTATGGGGAGGAGAATCAAAAGAATTCAACTCGCACAGGTTGAGATAGGAACAGTTTAGTAACTAAGGTATAACACAAATCACTACTGCCACCATCAATAATAATACAAGAGAAATACAAGGAAAAAAGAATACAACTGCTCACCAAGCACGACCCTGCTAGTGCACCCCCCAATACCAAAAACTGACCATGCCGTACACCCCCACTCCACTATCCCCACCCTTCTGGGTCTCTGCCCTCCGTCTTCACATCCTGGACATGACGTGCTGTGGTATGGAATAACCTCTTTGGTCAGTTTGGGTCAGGTGTCCTGCCTCTGCTTCCTCCTGGGGCTTCCCCTCCTCCCTGGTATAGCATGAGACTCAGAAAGTCCTTGGCCAGCCAAAACATACCAAGCAGTAACTGAAAACACTGCTGTTATCAGCACAGCTCCCAGGCCCAAAATCAAAACCACAGCACTGCACCAGCTACCAAGAAGGAGAAAAAACTGCTGCTACTGCTGAACCCATGACACCAATCACCACACTTTTGTCTAAAGCGGTCCCAGCCTCACGGTCCTGAGCTCTGCACCAATACAAGAGGAAATCCACATTGCCCTCTGAACTCTGCATCTGCAGAAGCCACGTGCTAAGCACAACCCAAAGCAGCACTCTGCCATCCAGGCCTTCGCCCTCACTCTGGAGGAACTCCTTTAGCCTGCGCCACAAGTGCAGCGGCTTTGCAGCCTCACCCGTGCAGGGGCTCATCACTGGCAGGGCGCAGAAACGGTGGCTGGACCTGGAACAATCGTGCCCTGCACAGGCCATGCCTGACACCTTCCACCAACACCAGGGCAGGAGTCAGGCAGCAGCTGGTGCCTTCCCAAAGGCAGGGCTGCCCTCAGAGAGAGCAAGCTGTTCCCCAGGGTATCTGAGGATGGCTGCTAGAGAGCTGAGATGCTTTCCAGGAGACACCTTTCCTACAGCTTGCCCAGACCTACTTACCTGCTCCCTCCTCCACTGCTCTTCAAGCCAGGATGTGTCTTCCGATTCAGATGGCCTTCTCTTCCCTTCACCAGCTCGTTTTAAATCTGATTTAGCTTGGGCCAGTTTACTGCAGACTCTACAGGACACACTTCCCTGCCGGTGGACCTCCCAACAGGCACACACAGCCACACTCATCCCTCTTCAAAGCCCAGCAGCAAGAAGGTCCAGGGCTGCTCACCTGAGCATCTGCAGGGAGGCTGCTGGTCCGCAGTGCAGATGGAGAAGGGCTGCTCTAAGGCAAGGACCACGCTGAGGGCAGGGAGCACATGTTCTTAAAGACAGAGGCTTGTACTGAAGAGTCAGGACATCAGCGGGGTGCTACAGAAACAGAAGACAAGAAAAAGAGAACATGAAGTGGCCCATGCACCCCTTCAGATGCGTTTCAGATTTTCCAACCCATCCATCTCCATTTACTCTGTTGATTGGTTTCTACCCCTCTGGAAAGTTTTTCCTCCAACTGCTGGAGGAATTAGACGCTGAACTGATTAGAACTGCTGAAATCAGATGCTTTCACGTTTAGAACCCACAGCACCCCCAGGGCACAGGGAAACAGTCTCATGGAGAGATGAGGGAGCAGCCCCAAGAGGAGGCAGCTGCTTCAACAAGATCCAAACCAGAAAGTGAACCCAGTCTGCCTCTGGCTGTGTGTCCTCTCCCGGGCAGAGAGGACACACAGGCACAAGGCACAAGGCCATTCACTCACATACAGTAGTTTCTTACCACCTCTCAGCTCTGCCAGGCTCGTAAGCAGTGGTGCTGCTCAGAGGAGACAAGCAAGCAGGATATGGCCTGCAGCGGAGAGCTGCAGCAGCCCGAGGTCAGCTTGGAGCATTCACGTGCACACGCAGCCAGCTCCAAACCTCAACAGTCGGGCCGCAACCTGCTGCCCGCTCC